>JASXSY010002354.1:0-40579 GCA_034509805.1 Sipha maydis | reverse complement strand
GGTAAAAAGACTAAAAAACACACATTAATTTTTGAGATTTAATTTAAGTATTTATAAAAATAAAAATATAATCATAATTTTTTTAAAAAAAATCTTTTTAGTTAAACAAAATAGTTGTATATTATAGGTTGGTAATTTTTAAGTTAAATATAATATAAAATACATTAATCAGTAAAATAAAATAGTTTGGAATAATGGCATCATTAGATTATCCATTTTGTTTAAAAACAAAAAACACAGGAATGGTTAACATAAAAATAAAATTAAGGTGTTTGTTGTTGTATTTGAGCTTGCATTTTTGCAATAACATCTTGCATACGCTTAAGTTCTGCTTCTTTTTCTAGCAAAATTCTATCTTTTTCTGAACCAACGTTTTTTTCATGCTCTGGGAGCGATCTATTCATACATTAAAAAATGATAAACTATATATTCTACTTAATGATATATAAATTAATAATCATACGTAGTTCTTTTTGGAACAGGCACTCCTTTCGCTAAACGTTCAGATCGATAGTTTTCATAATGTACTTCTTGTGTTACTTCTTGAAGATCTTGCATGTGAGTACTAAAATAAACATATAGAATTGAATACCATTTGAATCTAATTAATGGATTTATATTTATTATTAATAAATTTGAATTTTTTTACATGAGCATTGTACGTAATTTAATGAAATCACAGTGCTCTGGATTTTCAACTTCAACAACACCCCAAGGATAAAATCGTCCTCTAACTTTTTTACCGCGTACTTCTAATAATTGGTTTGCACCACAGACAGCAAATGGTACAGCTTCTTTTAATTGCTTCACCTAAATAATGTATATATATATATATATATATAATTTTAACTATTTATTTAAAAAGACACATTTAACAACTATTTTTATAAAGACCTGTTCTTTGTAGTCTTCATCTTCATCACTGTCACAATCAGGTAGTGGATAAATTTTAATGCCATTAGCATTAATTTCTTCTAGTATCTGTAAAATAAATAATTAACTAAAACAAAATAGATTTTTTAAACAAATAAACAATTTTTTTCATATTAAAAATAGATATATTTGAAGTATACAAAATTATTAATAATTATAATAAAAATACTGTTAAATAAATTAACTATGATATTTATAATAATAAAATGGAGTTAATTACTCTTTTCTTAAGCTTTTGTACTTCTTTTTTTGTAAGAACATCTGATTTAGCAATTACAGGAACTATATTCACTTTATTGTGTAATTTTTTCATTAACTCTATATCTAATGGCTTTAATCTAAAATTAAAAATATATATGATTTTAAATACTTTAAATTAAAAAAAAATTTTTGATATATTATGTTATATTTAATTTAAATAAAATAATACAATTTTTACTGTTAGAAGTATTTATTCATTATTTACCCATGGCCAAATGGAGAAACAAAATAAAAACAACAATGAACACGATTATCAATAATATGACGTCTGTTCAATCCACTTTCATCTTTTAAGAATCGTTCATATTGTTCATCAATATATTGAATAATAGCTCGAAAACTATAAATATATTATGAAATATTAAACATTAATTTATGATAAAATTATCATTTTCTAATACCTACCTATCAGAATTATCTATAGCATCACCAAAACCAGGAGTATCGACTACTGTAAGCCGTAGTTTTACACCACGTTCTTCAATTTCTACAGTGGATGCATCCAATTTTACTGTTTGTTTAGTTTTTGCTAAAGCAATAATAATAGTTTAATATAAAAAATGAATAGATAATATTTAGTATGAATTAGAATATAGGATATACCAATGGCATCAGGAATGGTACGTTCGGGATACAGGTCCGTCAAAAACAGACTATTGACAAGAGTTGACTTTCCCAAACCTGACTCTCCAACTACCATGAGCGTGAATTCAAAGCCTTTTTTCACTGATTTGCGGTGTACTTGATTTGGCAAATTGGCAAAACCAACAAAACCTGGTGACTCCAGGTTATTGAACTATATACAAACATAAAACTGTTACAACTTTTGTTCAAAACACTTGATAACAAACTAGGGATACATTTAACATTATTTTTGCAAAGTTAAAAAATATTTTTATTTAAATCAACAGTAATACTAGTTTTCATTTAATTTAAGATAATTATTTTATAGATGTATTGGTTATACACCATTAGGACTCTGTTTGAACAATAATTTTCATAAGAAGGTAACTGTATTATGAAGTTCAACTGTTTGTGCATTTTTCATAAATTAAGGTAGGTGTGTTTGTAAAAAATTGGTCAGAGATGGAATTATAGCCAACAGAGCAACTTTAACACACCGTATCTGCGAAACAGAGTAATATGTGCTTGAAAAGTTTATACAGCAAGTGGTTGCAGAAAAATCTTTAAGAGATTTCCCATGTAAAGATCGAAACTCACCGATTTAATGGAATCGTTAGACATCTTCGTTGATACAGTGCTGGAACTTGTCGATAAAATAAGTAAACAACACTGTGTTGGGTGTAAGTAAAAGGTTCAGAGAGTGAGAAAAAACAACGTTAGCGGCAAATACCGGTTTTTTATCCACCGCCTAATTCACTCGTTGTTTTTCTCCGTTTTATTCTGGATCTAGAACGAGACAAAATGAGATTGTAACAACGGGAAACTCGGCCACGAGATTGTCCACCGGCAAGTCAGCGAAAAGTTGACGATCGGGTAGGTCTCGTCGTCTCTGGGTAACCACTGACCACTGTTGAACTACCGACTTGCCGACTTATACAATAATAATGACGTTATACGCTTATCCTATAGACTTTTTTGTTATTATTTCATATTCTTACATATTCATGGAACACTACTGTAACGCAAGACCGTTTCTTCCATGGAGACCAGTTCAAAGTTAATTATCTACATATGTATAAGATAACAACATTTGACAGTCGAAGATAACCAAAACGTTACTTAAATACTTCGCAGTGCACAACACAGAATTTAGATAATACACAATGTGGTGATTTGCGGGACTTCACCGAACGGCGAATGGGCTCGAGAAGCTACCGGTGCAATAAATACGAGACACTATTTAAAATACCTTTGAACACGAAGGCAGAGGCAATTTTACGAGGAGGGGGAAGGTCCAGGAGGTCTAGACTTACTCAAGGTCCTGAGTTTAGGCTGTGGTGTATTTTTCGCCCAGGACGCTCGGGCTTAAAGTGCTATGTAATGTTTTTTTCGTTTGTATGAGAATTACATTTTAAGTAGATAATAAATTAATAATGGGTTACACATTTTTATATCTTAATATATTATGAGATAATATCGAAGGACCCACCCTCAGAAAAAATTCTACAAACCGCCACTTCACTAAGGTGTATATATTATATAAGCAGGGACGTAGCCAGAGGGGGGGGTCCATGGGGTCCGGACCCCCCCCCCCGAAATGTCATCGACGAAATTTTTTTTAGAATCTGAGTGGAACGAAAATGCTAGTGTTTTTACAATGCTTTTTTTTGTACTGGTAAACCTAATAATTAATTATAATATGTTATGGACAAAACTACAAAATAATACGGTTAGCACACACATAAATATATATATATAGGTACTAGTATACGTATACCATATAACTGGGTATGAGGTAGATATATATTATATATATATATATATATATATATACATAGACGATAGAACCAACAGAAACAATATTTACATAATATAGCATTCTGTTGGTCATTATGAATTTAATTTTTAATTGATTAATAAGAATAGTTAAAATTACTTATTATTATTTTTTTTTTTGACTTGACCCCCCCCCCCCCCCCCCGAAATAAAATCCTGGCTACGTCGCTGTATATAAGTTAGGTACCCGTATGTAAATGGGTCATATCTCATTGTTATTGTTTAACACGTGTTGTTATTAAATATCATGTGCTGATAACGCACGATGTAAAACTATGTAAAACAAAGAATACTATTAGCCTAATAGTGTTCTTTGTTGTAACTAATCAGTGGTGGACTTAGGGGGGGGGGAGTTTAATTGTAAATTAATTTAATTAATTGTAAGTAATTTAATGAGTAACTGAGTGAGTGAGTGGATTTGAGTAGGGAGACTACTATTAATCAAAATTGTTTACAACCTCGGAGGTTTTTAAATTCAACATAAAAACTATAACCCAAGTTTAAATTGCACAAATATTTTTAATATTAATAAGCAAATATCTCCCCAAAATTATCACTGCATTTTGGTCTATAGTTCCTCTCTCAAAATTAAATCCTGGATCTATATATGGCTAGATATCTAACCTGGCTAGATATCAGGGTGAGAATACAAATTGAATAACTGAAAATTGTTTGTATCTGCAGCGATCTGTACAACTGGCAACAATGTACAAATAAGAAATATTGAATGTGCTACCGTATTCGATCGTAATGCCTGAAAAGGTATTGTGAATACGAAGCGTGCTCAATCATGTTTCAGTGGATTATAATCTCTCTTCAGACGAAAAATTCTCAAGTTATAATGATTCCAATGAAATTAATTTCTTATTTCTATGTTACCGTGATGTTTAGAACGACAAACGGAAATATTTTATTTTTAAGGTTAACCATACGGTAACATATAACCGAAAGAAAAAACTGATCAATAGTGTCTGTCTTGAATGATTATAAACGTGATTGACTGATCATGTATTTGCATTATTGATAATGACTGACAATCCATTTTCATGACAGATGAAATTCAAACATGTGGGATTTTTTACTGTCAATCATATGATTGTCATTCAAAACTGACTATGTCTATGAACGAACAAAGTTTCAGTTGATCGAGTCGAGTCGTGTGTCTTTTGTCTTATAAACTTTACATATTCATCACAAAATGACAAATAAGTTAATTAATGAAGAATTTTGGCGTGGGTTTACCTGCTATATGGGAAATAAAAAGTAGTAAGATTAAAATAAAATTTTAAAATATTATTGCCACCTATATGAAATTAACTAATAAATGAAAAGAAATTGATCCAAATGCTGACAATAATACAACTAAAAAAAAATTAATAATTATTTATTTATTAAATTAATTTGTAGTAAACACTGACATGTGAAAGGTTGTGGGATTTAGAAATCAGAAAAACTACCACCAAATAATTCAGGGTTGGGCGCTCAATTTAATATTAATTAACTTATATGTAATAAATTTAGACGAAACCCATTAAAGTGACAGCGAATACTTATTTTATAAGTATGATAAATCCTGTGAAAGATAGAAATCACGAGGCCAACCACTAATAAACTAAATTCTTAGAGTAAATAATTAAAAGTATTTAGCTTAGATAAAAATCATGAACTGAAGAAATAAAACACAATTTCAAAAATTATAAAAGGGAAAACCGACATTAATTCAAACTTCAAAGAAGAAATAACAAGAAAGTTATACCATGTTTTAAATACATCTTTGTCTCGTTTATAGACGTAAAACGCAGTTTTATCGAATTCAAAATACTTTTATTGGATAATAGAAAAATATTTATTTTTGGTAACTTAAAGAAAACATTAATTATCCAATTCAATTCCCATGTTTTGGATAAGTTTTCAGATTTTATAATACTTAGTTAATTATAGAAATGTATATTTTTTAAGATTAACAGAGTTCAATATCAAACAGTTCACATAACTACTTAATTTAATTTTAAATACTTTTATTTAGTATTATGAATGTTAATTGATAAAATCATAAATAAATAATTATACGTTTACTTTACGTAAATTTTTATTTATGTATATTTTGAATACATTCTAAGTATATTTTCATACATTACACCGCATAAGTCTTTTTTTAGAGCATACACATTTCTCTAGTAATAACGTACAGAATATGCTATTATATGTATATTGTAAATATGTTTAAAAAACACATTTGTATTATTCAACAGGTAAAATATGTTAGTATAAAGTAGTAGTTATTGTATTAAAATGAATATAAGTCATATAAATAAAAATTGTAGATATAAGGTTAAAAAGCGTCATTCAAAAAAGTTAAATCTTATTTATACCATTTATTATAGAATAGAATTATAGAATAGCCCATGCAATGTTAATAATTGGCTACCACTTTTGTGACACGATCGTTATGCAGCACTAGTGTAGATTATGACGCAAAGGTGGTACCTCTATCATAGATGTGACGCGAAGGTGGTACCTCCATCATAGATTGATGGGAAGGGTAGGGGTTATCGCCGTTCTAATAATAGAACATTTGTTCAAATGAAATGGGAAATTGAGATACCATTATATAATATTATATTATATTATTGTGGAGGTTATGTCGGCACAACAAAACCTCCAACGATAAAATAAACGAACACACTGAGTAGTTTACTAAAGGTTTATTTTATACAAAAGAAATGCGCACGGTGTGCGAATCGGGTGGCCCTGAAAAGGGCCGTTTTATTAATATATACAAACAATATGATCGATGATCAACAGTCGGTCACGTTTTCGCGGTGCGAGAAGGGAAGTGACGGAAACGAAGGCGTCGGGGACGAACTACGCGTCGATGGGCGTTTGCGCGAAAAAACAGGCCGAGCACCGGCCGCCGCCACGGCGTGGAGGCCGGTTCTCGGCGCGAAAACAATGTGACCAACCGTTTTACAACGCCGACGATGAAGGGAGGTCATGTGGCGTTGGTTCGCCACATTACTCCCCTCCAACGAAAGAGAAAATGCCGGAGGAATTTTCGCTGTCTGGAGGCTGTCGATGGACTGCATGGCGTACGAGTGATCCGTGATCGGGTCGTCGCGTAGGACGAAAGCTGGTTTGAGCCGATCGATAGACACCCACGACGTTCGATTGCCTAACTGAAGCTTGAAGTCCTTCTCCCGTCGGTCCAGCACGGCGTAGGGTCCTTCGTAACGTGGTTGTAGAGGGGCGCGCTGGGCGTCGGTGCGTACGAAGACGTGGCTAACGGTGTTGAGCTGCGTGGGTACGAAGATACGGCGGGTCGGGTCGTGGTTGGATCCGGGCAACGGCCGAAGCTCGGCCATGGACATCTTAAGTTCCGTGACAAATTCCGGAGACCTTGTCTCTGCGGGCGCGGCGTGAAAGAGTTCGCCAGGGAGACGGATGGCCGTCCCGTACACAAGCTCGGCAGGCTATTGCGAAGTGCCAGGAGGACGATAGGCAGACGCTGGGACCATTGCGGTGATTCTTGCGCGGTAAGCGCCGCCTTGAGTGTCCTGTGCAAACGTTCGACCAACCCGTTAGCCTGCGCGTGATTCGGGGAAGTGCGGACGTGTTGAATCCCGAAGGTAGAGTGGAGCGAGCGCATCAAATCGGACTCGAATTGTCGCCCTTGGTCCTTGGTGATAATGTCCGGCACTCCAAAGCGTGCGATCCAATTAGTCACCAGCGTAGACACGACGGTGTGAGCACACATGTTATCAACGGGCCAGGCCTCGGGCCAACGTGTGAATCGGTCTACGCAGGTGAGTAGGTACTTGGCGTTGTTCGACACGGGTAGTGGGCAGTTAAGGTCCAGGTGTATGATCGAAACGTCGGTCCGGTGCCGCGAAAGTGGCGATCGGCGCCGAGGTGTGTCTGTGGACCTTCGCTTTTTGACACTGTTCGCACGTTTTGACCCACCGCCGTATTTCCCGGTTCATTCCCGGCCAAACAAAGCGTTGCGCGATTAGTGTGGCTGTGGCCGTGCGCCTGGCGATGTAGGGTGTTAAAAACAGCGCGTCGACGTCGAAGCGGGACGAACAGCCTCGACCTATTGTGAGCTATGTCGAAGTAGACCGGCCCGTTCGCTGTCTGCCGTGCATCCAATTCCAGCGACGACTCTGTTTTTCCGTTGAGGATATCCAGCAGCTCGGTGTCGCTCGCTTGGTTCGTTGCTCATTGTTCGAGGTCGGGGAGCCCGTCGTCGCACGTCGCTAATTCCAGTCGCGACAGTGCGTCGGGAATATCGTTGAGCTCACCGCTGATATGCTCGATTTCGTGAAAGTACTGCGACAAAAAGGCGATATGTCGGGCCCAGGGACGGCGCTAAGGAGGGGCGATCGCCCACCCAGGATAAGTTCTCGCCCTGCTCTCGCCCCCCCCCCCCCCCCCAGATATTTTAACTCCTATTAACTGATGTCTGACCGTGGAACATTATTCAAAGCTAAGTTCCCCAACTATGATAACTTAAATTATACACAATTTTTGAACACAGGTACTATTCTGTGATATCGATTAACTGGATAATGGCCAGCTGATTTTCTCATAATTTTGATCGACGATCATTCAACAATCACTGTAACGCTATACTTTATAGTTTTAACAGTTTATTAGTGTATTTATTTTTGATAGACGAATTATTTTATAATCGTAAATAATAAATAGGATGACTATCTTGAATCTTCATTGTTCGCTCTACGTTATCGATAAAAGTGGCACGATTCAAAATATTTAAAAATAGTAGCGTTCGCCTATTAGCTGGTTTCCTCGACTT
Source organism: Sipha maydis (assembly GCA_034509805.1). NCBI lineage: Eukaryota > Metazoa > Arthropoda > Insecta > Hemiptera > Aphididae > Sipha > Sipha maydis. Next base: position 32,112 of record JASXSY010002354.1, on the reverse strand, counting down.
TGCACGACATATTTTGTTCATTGTATATATATGTGTGTGTATATGTACCCACATGCCTCATATCGTTTGTATGTAGATATAATAGATACATATAAATGTCTTCGGTGTAAATAGTAAATTTAATATTATTTCACATTTTATTAGTCCAACATTCACGAAAACAGTCTATATTATCTACTTTATAGCCACGTTTGTTTAACAGTTTAATACGTTAAAAGTTTAAGTTATAATATAAAAATGAGTGTTAGAAAAATAGATTCTTACTTTGGTCCTCAAACTAGTTCGGTTAACGAAGAAGAATTACAAAAAAAACAAAAAACTACAAATACAGTGACAGAAATTACTAATTTGGTACAATCATGGGATGTGCAAAGTGATTTAGATATTAACACAAGTAAGTAATCAACAGTACTTACTACTTACTACCATACTAGTGTCCTATATACTACTCATTACCTATTCTATTGAATTTAGGTTAAAGGTACCAGGTTATTATAAATATATTTTTGTTTTTCCTCTGAGTATTCAAAATAGAGATATGTGCTATTGCAATTTAAGTGATAAATAACAGTCCTGGTTTATACAATTATAGCTACTTATCACCCATCAGTTAAAGCTAACACAGACACACAGTATTATAAGTCTTTAACCAATTTTTTCTAAATTAATAACTCATTAATTTGTATACACAACATTAATTAAAATTAATCAATGACTTACACATACACTTGTATAATTGTATATTGCCCTTTTTTCATTAGGTATTTGCTCTAAACAGAAAAAATGTAATAAGTATTTGTATACCCTACAAGTCACAATATGTCAATACTCACTGCTACCTTTTTACTTACTTACCTAATTAGTGTTTTAAAAATAAAACATATTATAAGCTGAATGAAAACAATAATGTCATGTTCAATTGGTTAAATCTAGTAATAACTGTTTAATAATTTACAAGGTTCTAAAAGTTTAATGTTTTATAGGCAGTTCTGATGAATCGTCAACAGATTCAGACTATTCTGATTGTAATTTAGTAAAAACTGCACACAAGGAAGATCAAGTAAACCTTAAATCTATATTACCTCAAAGTGGACCATGTGACATCACACAAGTTGTTTCTGATAACCCTACTCAGCCGGTGTTAAAAAATTATCCACGAACAAAATTTGGCAAAGAATGGCGAAATTTTCATTCTGAATGGTTTAAGTTGTATCCATGGTTAGAATACAGTGTTTTGGAAAATTCATGTTATTGCTTTCCATGTCGATTTTTTTCCACTGATCCTTCTGGATCACCGTTTTCCGAATCGGGATTTAAGAATTGGAAAAAAGCCATGGAAAAAAATAGTGGTATAAAGCAACATGATAAATCAGTTTCACATAAATTATGTATGACTAAATGGGAAGGATATAAAATGACTGAAAAAACTGATAAATCTATTTTAGCCCTTATTAATAAAGAAAATGAGACACTTATAAAAGAAAATCGTTATTATATTGCAACCGTTGCGGAAATATTACTTTTTACAGCCCGTCAAAACATTGCTCAACGTGGAGATAATGAAAGTGGTGAAAGCATAAATAAAGGTAATTTTTTAGAACTTTTAAATCTTTGTGCTAAAAGAGATAAAAGATTACAAAAAAAAATTAATGAGTTGCCCAAAAATGCAAAATATACACATCACAGTATACAAAATGAAATACTTGGTATTATGAGTCGAATGGTTATCGAATCAATTGCAAATGAGGTACAAAAATCTAAGTACTTTTCTGTTTTGGCAGATGAAACCAAAGACATCAGTAAAACTGAACAGTTATCAGTTATGGTACGTTATTATTACAACAATACAGTAAATGAACGATTTTTAGGATATGTATCTTGTTCTGAACTAAATGCCAAGGCCTTATTTGAATTAATTAAGAAAACTTTAGCTGCTTGTGGAATAAATATCCAAAATTGCATAGCACAGATATGATGGTGCTTCTGTAATGAGTGGTCATCAAAATGGTGTGCAAGGAATTTTTCAAAAGGAAGTACCAAAAGCATTATACACACATTGTTATAACCACCATTTAAATTTAGTCATTGTGGACGTTTGTAAAAATATTCCAGGAATTGAACAATTTATAACACTACTTCAACAATTGTATAATTTTGTAAGCAGATCTACTGTACATATGGTTTTTTTGGATCTCCAGAAAAAATTATTTCCTAAAACAAAAACTATTGAACTAAAAAAGTTATGTGAAACAAGATGGATTTGTCAGATATCAGCATGTGTCGCTGTAAGAGAAACGTTTTCAGTTATACTATTACTTCTAAATAAAATAAGTGTGGAATCAAAATCTGATAGAAGTATGGAGGCAAAATCTATTTTAGTACACATTAATTTTGAATTTATTTTTTGCTTACATCTCTTTTGTGATACATTTAGTCAAATAAAAATTGTATCTGATTATTTACAATTTCCCAATTCAGATTTGGGAACTAGTTGTATAATGGTCGAATCATTAATTGATTATCTTAAGGAATTTCGAACGGTTGATAGATTATTTAATGTGCTTTTGGAAAAAGTTGTTTTGTTTGCAGAAATTAATAACATTCTATTACCTGAAGAAAACTTAATGTGTAGAAGAACTCATCGTAAATTGCCTGTTAGATTTGCATCTAATATTACAGAACTACCAACATCTGAAAATAGTACGGTTATGTGTAAAAATGATGTAAAGATAATCATATTTAATCCTGTAATCAATGAACTACAACGAAGATTTTCTGATAATAATCCAATATTATCTGGTAAAGTTCCTTAAATCCTCAAAATAAATCCTTTTTAGACTTTCAAATATTATTACCTTTTGCTAAGCATTATGATGTTGATATTGAAAGCTTGGAATCTGAACTTAAGTTAATACCCAAACTCATAAAAAGACATCAGATAGAAAAAAAAAACTAAAATTAACACTATACTTGATTTCATTCAATTATTAGAATGTTAAAAATTGGCTTTTTCTGAACTATATTTACTATGTACCATAGCAATTATCATACCTCCTTCCAGTGCTGGAGTGGAGAGAACTTTTTCTAGCCTTCGACAAATTAAAACTTATTTAAGAAATAAAATGATTAACTCAAGACTAATAGATATAGCAATTCTTTCAATTGAAAATAACATTTCCAAAAACTAAGATATGGAAAAGGTAGTGTACAAGTTTTCTGCTGCTCATCACAATAGAAAAATAATGCTTATTTAAATTATTTTCTTATTTAAATCTTACTTTAAATTTATTGTATTTTTATTTTTAAATATAACTATTATGTATCTATTAAAATTATGTTATAATACGTAGAAATGCACTTGTACAATTAAAAATGTTTTCATATTTAAATTTTACTAATTACTATTATATATTAAATTATGTCTAATGCTAAAATGCAACAATACAATTAAAATGTTTTTATATTTAAATTATAGATCCTTCAATTGTATTTTTTATTTTTTCAAATTTGTTTATGTTTTATGCAAAAGTTCACAAATACATTTAATAATGTTTTCATATTTAAATGTTACTAATTACTATTATATATTAAATTATGTTATATGTAGAAATGCACTTATACAATATTACAGTGTTCACTGATACATAAATCATTACCAAACATTTTTTTTATTGTTATTGAAATAAATTAAATTGTTGAACTTGCCCCTTCAAAAAATTTACTTGCCATTTACCGCCCCCCTAGAAAAAAAATTCTGGCTTCGTGCCTGGTCGGGCCTGACGGTCAACCAGCTTTTCGGCCTTCTGGGAGAACATACACAGCAGCGGACGATGGTCGGTGCGGAGGGTAACGAGTCTGCCCTCGATAGCGTGCGCGAAATGTCGTGCGGCGAGATAGGCCGCGAGTAATTCGCGGTCGTACGCACTGTACCGTGTCTGAGTGCCGGAGAGTTTGCGCGAAAAAAATCCGAGCGGTTGCCATCCGTTTCCGACGGACTGCTCGAGTACTGCTCCGACCGCGATGTTCAATGCGTCAGTGGAAAGGCGTAACGGTGCGTCGTGCTGCGGGTGTACCAAAAGTGCGGAGGCAACGAGTGCCTCTCGACAAGCTGAGAATGCCTCCCGGGCGGCATCGGTCCACGCGAGCGGGCGGTCGTTTTTTTTAATCGCCGCCGAAATGTCATATAGCGGTGCTTGTAAGTTAGCTGCGCCCCGGACGAATCGGTGGTAAAAGTTCACTGACCCTAGAAAACGTTGTAATTCTTTTTTGGTGTTCGGTTGGGGCCATCGTCGTATTGCATCGACGCTGTCCGGGTTAGGGCGTAGACCTTGCGCGTCGACTACGTGCCCGAGAAACGTGAGCGTGTTCGCGGCGAAAACGCACTTCGCTGGGTTTATGGCTATTCCGAATTCCTCGAACCGGCCGAGGACCACGCGGACGTGTTTGACGTGTTGTTCAGTGTTCGCGGACGCAATGAGAACGTCGTCAACGTACGCGAACACAAAATCGAGGCCCGTGAGAACGGTGTTCACTAACCTTTGGAAAGTCTGTGCGGCGTTACGTAGACCGAAGCTCATCACCTTAAACTCGAATAGGCCGAATGGTGTTGTCACGGCGGTTTTGTGAATGTCGCCGCGCGGACCAGGTCGAGTTTGGTAAAAACTGTTTTTCCCGCGAGGTTCGCGGTAAAGTCGTGCAGGTAGGGAAGTGGGTATCGATCCGGGACGGTGACACTGTTAAGCCGGCGATAATCACCGCACGGTCTGAAAGACCCGTCCTTTTTGGGAACCAACAAGAGAGGGCTAGCCCACGCGCTGATCGACGGTCGACAAATCCCTTGTTCTTGCATGAACTCAAAATCGCGACGAGCGATGTCGAGTCGATCAGGTGGCAGTCGCCGCGGGCGCGCGAAAAGGGGAGGTCCCTTTGTTTCGAGGACATTTTCAACCCCGTGGCGGAATGATTCGGGGACGGGTGACTCACGGGTCACGCTTGGAAAGTCCTGTAGCAATCGGTCCCAATCCGGAGCACAGGCGACGGTGGATAGGGAGGTGCCGGTCGACGGCGTGGAGGTCACTGCACAGGTGACCGCTCGTTTGTCGGTGGGATCGACCGAACGTCGACGAGTAGGCCGAAATAGCGTAAAAAATCAGCGCCGATGATGGAACGTGAGACATCAGCCATCTCAAAGGTCCATGTAAAGGGGCGCGTGAGCCCTAGGTCGAGGATGAGAGTTTTCGGTCCGAAAGTCTTGATCCGCGTTCTGTTGGCCGCCGTGAGGTGCACGTCGGAGGGCTGGCGCGAGCCGTAGGTGTGCGGTATCACCGAAATTTCGGCGCCCGTGTCAATGAGGAATAACTTGCTGGAACGTTGATCGTTGACGTGTACCCGCGTAGAATGACTAACGGCGTACAGGGCGGGTGTCCTGTGCGCGCCTTTCAGTTTTCCGCGGGCGCGGAAACTGCGTTCTCCCGCGACTCCGGCTTGAAGCTGCACGGAGTGCGACAAGCGCGTGCTTTACTGCCGAACTTCATGTGGTAGTAGCATGGTTGCCCCGGCTGCTGTACCTCGAAACGCGCAGGTGCCCGCGTTTGTTGCCGTGAGGACTCTCCTGCGGAGCTGACGATCTTCGTGAGGGACTGTACCTACAGGGACAATGCAGACAGAGCGCCGGCCAGGTCGTTGAACTGCTCTCTGGATAAAACATCAATGCTTTGCGGATTGGAAGCCTCCAAAATGCGATCAGCGCGCGTGGCCATGTCGTCTAACGGTGCGACGATGCCGACGAGGATGGCCGTAACGTTCGACGGAAGTTTCTGTAGCCAAAATTCTTTCAAGGCGTCTTCGCCAATGCCGGGAGGCATGCTGCTGCGTATGTCACGAAGCAGTTGTGACGGTCGACGGTCGCCCAAACCTCCGGGCTTGACGATCTCGCGGAAGAGCAACGCTTTCGGAACCTCATAGATGCTGATGAGATGGGTGCGAATGTCGGTATACGGGGCGGCCGTGTGCAAGAGATCGCCGATGTTCCGTATTGCCTCTTCGTCCAAGGCACTGACGACGAAGTTAATTTTGCGCGCGTTGGCAGTAATACGCTGAGTCGCGAACATGGACTCCGCGTAGGTAAACCAGAGGGCCGGGGATCGCTTCCAAAACGCCGGGAGCCGCATGCTCGAAACTGCGTCGACTGGGTTCATGACGACGTTGGCGTCAGGGTTGTTTGTGGCGTTTGCCTGTTCGTCGTTGCTCATGACGAGTTAACGCGGAAAAGAAAAGATCGAGGCGTTATCGTTAGTGCGATCGGACGCGACGCGAACGCTGCGGTACACGTGTTTAACGAAACGCGCGGGAGCACTCGACGCGGGCCGCGGATACGGCGGTTTTCGACTTCGTATGCGCTGACAAAGAAAAAACTCGAGGTCACCAATGTGGAGGTTATGTCGGCACAACAAAACCTCCAACGATAAAATAAACGAACACACTGAGTAGTTTACTAAAGGTTTATTTTATACAAAAGAAATGCGCACGGTGTGCGAATCGGGTGGCCCTGAAAAGGGCCGTTTTATTAATATATACAAACAATATGATCGATGATCAACGGTCGGTCACGGCGTGGAGGCCGGTTCTCGGCGCGAAAACAATGTGACCAACCGTTTTACAACGCCGACGATAAGGGAGGTCATGTGGCGTCGGTTCGCCACATTATTATCGATGAAATTGTGAAACTACTGATAAATATTATTGTTATTTGATTTTCATTCCCAATCATCTTTATTGTTTATTAAAGACAACAAAATGCATATGCTCCGATTGGTGAGTAGTAACACAGAATAGATAAATGGTGTAGCGCTTTAATTTGCACACTAGTTTCGATCCGATAAAATATCTGTTTTGGTTCACCGATGTTGTGCACGTCGTTCGAACAACCAAAAATCAGATGATATTTTATCAATAGGATTTAATATTTAATGATTACTATAAATAAATGGTATGTTTGAACACGTCGACATTATCAGAATAACAATAATTTTATTTCTTCGTACACTTTGTAATTAGTAATTACTATTTAATTTTGGTTTGAACCATTCCGCATTCATACCTGGCAAATGCAATTTTAAATTTTGCCGAGTCAACACTCAACTTTTACATTTATTTATTTAAAAATGTATACAAATGTTTGTTATACAATAAAATATTAAATGCATATAACCTTTTCCTTTTTTTAAAACACTGTCGTTAATCAAATAACTACATATTAATAAACAAATATGTTTATTTGTATATTATAAATGAATTGATTAAATTTAAGTTACGTACAGCTACAGCCTGTTAATAATACTTGAATACTTGTTAAACACTGTTCGAGTAGCTGTATATTACTAATTATAGCGTTTAGAATAGAATATTGTTTTGTATACGGATATTTCGTTGTGTCATTGATTAAATATTAGTGTTGGCCAACGATATAATTTTCAATATCGATATCGTATTTTTTCTCCCGATATCGTATTTATTTAATAAATATACATTAAGTGGTAATTTCGATAACAAGTCGAGCAACCGATATATATATACAGAAATATCACAGATTATAATCTGTATTTACTGAAACCCGTATAATTGCTATCACGATGAGCAAGTATAAATAAGCTGCAATGCCAGAAAGTTGTTGAATCACGATCGATCATAATCGACGGACAAATGATGATAACAAAAATTATAAAATGTAATTTCAAGAAAAAATAGTTATTCATTCGTATAACCATTGATTATAAATACTAGTATTACTAATAATATTATTAATACTAGTATTTATAATCAATGGTATAACGCTATCTCTCAAGAACTTTTAATATCATAATTTTAGTCCCCAATTTTCCCTTTACCATTGATTTTAGAATATACTTATATTATAGTATATTCTAAAATCAATGCCTATACCATGGCCCATCTATTTATTCTATAACCAATGTTTATTCGTTATGAGAAATTGTAAAATTGTAAATTATTAAATATATAATATTAATTACCTTTTGATATCTAATTGTGGTGAATTATTATAATTTTTGTACCACACATAAAAATGTGTTCATAAGGATGATGTAGATCCATTATTCATCAACACAAAACCACAAAATAAACATTTCACTGAATCATAGGATTTATTACGTTTAAAATACTGTCATATTTTAAAAAAAAATAAAAAAAATAAATAATTAGAAATAGTTGTTGTTTGTGTCTAGTGGAAGTAGTGCTCGTTGAATACTGCGCAATGAACACGTATATCTTGTTAAAATACTTATTGTTTTACTATTGTTATCACAAAAGGGAAAATTAAAACTTAGAAGCATACTATAAAAGTCTTTAAACTTTATTTACCAATGAGTGGGCTTTTTTATTTTGTACGATATTATTATTATTTTCTTATATCAATATTTACATATTGATATAAAAAAATAATACATAATATCAACAAAATGTTGATATCAGGTATTTAATAATAATAATACAACTGGGGCGGATTTAACAATTTTCGGCCCCTAGCCAATATAAATTTGCCGCCCCTATCTAAAAAAAAATTACTACCTCTTTAATAAAATATCCTCAAATAAATTAATTTTTTCAATACCTACCTAATATGCAATTTTTGCTTATTATAGTATTACGAGACAATTCTTAAACAATAAGATAAGCTATAATACAATACTATCGTCGTTGTCATAGACGAGTTCCTGGGAAAATATAAATATTATTTTGCTAGAAATAAACAAATACAAAATCCACAATTTCAAGATTTTGAAGTGATAAATACAATTTTAAAAAAAAGAACCGGTTGGGCCTCGCTCTGCTGTACAGTTGGGGGTGGAGTCCACCTCGTTTATAGGATAGGTCATTATTACAATGGATTTGTTAAATATGAATGCAATGATGGATATCATTGTATACGAATAACGATTCTGAACGGAGTTAATATGTTTGTCTAGGATATAATACATTGTTATTTATAAATATTGTAATAAGTATTTTTTATTTTGAAATAAAAATTTAGAAAAATCAAAAATTTAAATTCTCTAAAATAAGTCAAAATATGTCAAAATACTTTGAAAACTTAACCATGTATAGAGAACGCCAATATAAAGAATTGGTGAATATTTCAAGTTGTTGCGATTTTTGGTTTTTGAGTTAGAGAATTTTAAAAAACCGATATCATTTGTCAGTCTAGAATATTATACATTATATTATATTTTACATGTAATTTTATGTCAATATTCGCTGTTCAAACGCTTATAAAAAAAAATTGTGCAAATGGATTTTAATAATTTTTGAATGACATTAAGAAATACTTCTATGGAATCTTCTATTAAATTTTCAAGTATTTTGTACGAGCCAAATTTATTTTATCACCGATTATAAAAATAAAATGTAAAAAAATCGAATATTTTAAATGCCTATGAGTGGCTTACAAATCAATATAATATTTTGAAAAAAATATGACATAAAGGAAATGCCAATCTTAACAGCTGGGAGAAATTTCAATAATCTGCGACTTATACTTTTTGAATTTTAACAAATATTTAAAATCGTCTGAGATAAATCGCTATTTTATGCAATTTCTTAAATATTTAAATTTCAAACAGTCATAAAATTTTTTCCTCTAAGTCCGGTAGAAATTTTTTTAAAGATTTTTGAAAAGTAGCTTATAGATAATCTAGTGTTAAAATTTTGAACATTAAGTATGAACAGAAAAAATTTTATGAATTTTTATTTACAAAATAACTTGCAAATTATCGTGATTTTTACACATTTTATACAAATTTGAGCTTTAAGGGCTTATAAAAAAAAAATTGAGTAAACCGATCACTGATATTTTTTAGTCACGATAAGTTTAACTTATTATAAACCTTGTATTAAATTTTCAAGAGTTTTCGGTCAACCAATTAAATTTTATGGATGTTTAAAAACAAACATTTTACAAAAATCGAAAATTTAAATTGTCTAAAAATAAGTCAAAATATGTCAAAATACTTTGAAAACTTAACCATGTACAGAAAACGTCAATATAAAGATTTGGTGAAGATTTCAAGTTGTTGCGGTTTTTCGTTTTTGAGTTAGAGCATTTTAAAAAAATATAATTTGTAAAAAAGTGATTTTGCGTAAAATTTCCCGTTTTTTGATAATTTTTTTATCGTTTTTTCGATTTTTATAAAAAGTATTGAAAAGTTGGATTTTAGACTAGCCAAAGTACCATTTACATTCACTTTCCTTTTAGAAAAAATGCTACATAAGCAAATCGAAGCATTTTTACTGCCAAAAAAGGTGTCGTCGGACACAAAAAAAAAAATTAAAATTAAAAAAAAAAACACACATCATTGTAAAACCAATAGATTTCATCACTCTGTTCAGAATCTAAAAAAAGAATCATTACCTTTAGAATAAATTTACTTCATACAAAACACAAAAATGATTAAGTACACTCTAAATAACAATTTAATTGCAAAAATCTATCTAATATGTACAGCATTTATCGACATATTATATTGAAAATTTGCTTGTTTATTTTGTACTAATTTTATTTAAAATTGCACTAACCTTACTAGTTATTATTTCATTATTTTACACTTAACTATCGAGCTGTAATTATATAATCCAGATAATTCTTTTAAAAAAAATAAAAAAACAAAACACATCATTGTAAAACCAATAGATTCCATCACTCCGTTCAGAATCTAAAAAATTTACGTTTATGTGTACCTATAGACCACAGTCTTGTTTCCAATGTTGTGTTATAAGTAATTTATTCAGTTGTATAATTCAAGATACATTTATATCGTATTTGTAAATAAATTCAAATATATCAATTTAATAATGGTAAATATCTTTATTTGGAACGCATTTGAGTGTTTTATTTTAAATGCTTTTTGTTTTATTTTTATAAAATAAAATAGGGGTAATATAGAATAGCATTATTAAAATATTAGGTAATAAGAATTTTATATTATTTAATTTGTCTTATTTATCAATAAATTATATTGATTTATACATGACGTGCAATAACTCGAATAATTGTTTTTTCTGATGAAATATTCGAACGTTGAATTCAATTGAACAAATACATTCTATTTTCAATAAAAGCTTATGATTTAAGTATTTATTTGCTTAGCTGTTCTATAAATTAGTTTGATATTTATACAAGTTATAATACATTTAAAATTAATATAATTAATTTATATTGACCCTTCCTATGAAAGGTTGGGAGGCGAGAAGTGCAGGGACCATGGCTCAGAGTTTGTGTACTGCGGGGCTTCACATTTGCAAAACAAATTTTTTGTTTATTATTTTTTACCTCGTGTTTCCTAAGTCTTCATAGTGACTCTGAAATTATACGAAGAATAAAAATAGGGAAATTATAGATTATTCCCTAAGTACAAATTCAAAATTATAACTATTATATGATAGTTGATAAAGCAAAATTAACAGCTATTAGATATGATTAGTAAGAAATCTATGACTTAAGTGAAATCACGAGTTAACATGACGATTATATGTGATTATAGTTATTGTCTGAGTGTACGACATAAATTTCAGTAGGACATGACTAATACGATTTTGAAAATAAATGGATAATAAGTGGGTGGGCTACCTGAACTTGGCCCACCCGGTGCAAATTTAATTTTGCTAATGGCAACTCGACTTGCTAATTTCAAAAACTAACTTGCTATTACTTGCTAATTATTCGCAATTTTTTGCCGTGCATTTGATGAGTATCGGGTAATGTGGGTGGGCCAAGTTCATGGACGTCTACATCGCGCGCATAAACACCATACCGCACCATAGTACGAAAATAGTTATCTGTCGCATGTCCGCATAGTTAATAAATAAATTATCCAAATCGTCGATACGAAAAAAATAATATTGCCGATAATAGGTACGGAGTGCGGCAGAGCCGACTGCAGTACCGCATTTAGACATTTTGCGCCCCGGTGCAAAAAAAAAAAACGGCGCCCTTCTAAGGGCCTTTCTATAGAAATGTAAGAGATAGATCCTCATGAACCTTTTGAATTTTAAGCAAAGAAAAGAATATTTGTTTTACTATGTGTGTTTTTTTTTTTATAATATTGTTTAATAATAGCATGATCCCCTGCCCTCTCCACATAGATAAATTTAAATGTAAATTACTTAAACACTGTTTATAATAAATAAGTTGAATTTTTTTTTTACATATTAATGTACACGATGAATAAATATAAGAAAATCATATAAACTATGAAAATTAATATTATATTTTACATATTGTAATGTATTAACAATTTTAACAAAAACAATGTAATAATAAAATACCTATAATATTTGTTTGTGTAGATAGGTATTATAGATAGGTTTGTATATATATTTATATATAATACTGTTATTAAAATAATTTAAATTAGAAGTTTTAAATTTTTACAAGTGAACAAATTTAAAATTTCTGACCACAACATTTTGGCGCCTCCTAATTACTGGCGCCCGGCGCAGTTGTAGCCAGTACCACCCCCCCCCCCCCCCCCCCCCCGTAAATGCGGCACTGGACGACTGACGAGTTTTGATGGGCTATAAATAACGAACAGTAAAACGTAGAGAATACTTTTTATTTAAATCAGTATTTAATCCCATTTTTTAAAATTATTTTTTGAAAATTATATCTCCAAGATGGCGGTCGTCAGCATTGATACATTGTTTTAGACGATCTTTGAAGCTCTCATATGATTTTCGACACATTTCGACTGGTATGGCCTCGATTTCCACGGTGATTTTCGATACTGAGCAACAAATAACCCACGGCAGCTCCAAGGAAGACCACTCCACTCTCCTAAAATGACAGTGTGGTGTGCTGTGTTCCAATTTGGGGTGATCGGCCCCTACTTTTTTGAGGACGAGAACAGGACCGTCACTGTCACGTCCACTCGTTATGTTGCGATGTTGGAAACTTATCTGCAGCATAGGTTGGAGGAAATGGCTGAAGAACATGATTTGGGAGATATATGGTTTCAGCAAGACGGAGCTACAGCGCACACAGCTAGAATTTCATTTGCTGTCTTGCGACAAACGTTCCCTGAGCGGTTAGTCTCTCTCTCTCTGAGAGGAGACATAGGCTGACCAGCACGGTCACCAGATTTAAAAATGTATTTAAAAAAATGTTGATAATATTGTTTTGGCCGTACAAAAACTTTTAAAATCATATACAAATTTTTAACGGTAGATAAAAAGACTGAGTATAATTAAAAAAATAATTAAACAATGAATGATTATCATATTTTGACAAAGCAATATGAATTACAAAAATCTGGTAGATTTTTATAGTTGAAAATTTAAACAATATAATTTAGATGATAAAAACTTTAGGTTTGAAAATTATATATGGAAGTTTCTTTATGATTGTCTTATAAATCAAAACATATGAGCATTTTAAAAATAGTTCTATTAAATATTTTATGGATATTAGTGCTGATACATGCACTACAAGTTTTAATTTTTTAAAATGTAAAAAGGGTTTTTTTTTTGCCAAAGTTAGTACATTAAAATTGCATAAAAATATTTTCTACTACAATTTCCACTATATTAAAAAAAATAAATCGATCATTCTTTTTCAATTGTTATAGAAAGCAATGGTACATTGAGTTAAAATTGAAATAATTTACCCGTCCAGTATTTCACCTTTCATGGAACTCACTAGACTTAGGAGTTCCGTCCATGATTTTAATACAAAATACTTTGTTGTGAACTGAAAACTTATTGTGAAATTAACTATATATTATTGCCATGACTTCATTAATTATACCTTTCAATATTTATGTTTTTAAAATTTTTGAAAAAATAAATAAATTTATAAGTTGAAATTATTTCAGTCCTTTTTAAACAGATATGTTTGTTAAAAAATAGATTTTAATACTTCGAATCTCTGATTATGATTATAAAGCAATTTTATCCATGTGGAAAAAATAAATACAACATATTAACTAGTGCTTATAGTATTTAAATAATTAATAAATGTATAGAATATTCATTTTGAATTAAATAAAACTATGAAAAAAAAAAATTCCCAGTACAGTAATAAATTTTAATTTTGAAATTTGTAATTTACAATTTATTGTTATGAGTTATTTTTTCGTTTAATTAAATAGTTAAACATAAACGACAAATAAATGTTTACTTACCATTTTAACCAATTAAAGTTATTGCAGTGATATATTTTTTAATTATCTGTCAAATACTATGCAAACTTTATGAATTTAATTAAATGCTGTACAACATATAAAAGGAGCTATTCGTGTACAATTTATTCATTAGATTCTCAGTATAATAATACACATTTACAAATTTTAATACTCATAATTTGAAAAAAATCAATCATGAATTTCAAACTGGGTGTTGCATTTGCTATTGTTCTGCTTATTGCAGTCGCCGTAAGTATATACACTTATATTAATATCAGTATTCAATGTGTTATAGAATAATGGATAACAATTAGGATTAATGTAATATCAACAATTATATATGTTCCAAATATTTTATATTTTTCTATTATAACTTCAACAAGTTCAAAAATATAAATTTATAAATTTTAGTAATTATTGTACTTAGAAAAATTGTCATTTATACTAGTAAAAGTGTTTCATATATAATAGTAACATATTAAAATTCATAGATTATACAGACTTATAGTTCTACATTTTTGATAGGATAACTTAATTTTTGATATCCAAAAAAAGTGACATTTATATATATAGTGTTCTATAGGTAGCGTGATAAAAATTTAAAAATAATTAAAACTTATTTTTTACGTGTATACTTGTATTGTATAATTAATTTTAATTTTTTTTTAATTTTTTTTTTTTTTAAATCTAGAACTTTGGATTGACCAGTGCTGTAACCCCTCCAGCCTCAACGGCAGCAAGTTGTCCATCTACTACTTCATAAGCTCCATCATAAATACCGTATACATACATGGACGTATTTTTCATACATTTATTTACAGTTAGTATACGCAGATATCATGATGTATACTAGTATGTATTCAATTAAACACTTCCAATTTTATACATATTTTAATGTACTCACCTATTTCACTCATTAATTGTAATATCAATGTTCTATTTTCAAATAAAAATTCCGTAATACTCTTTTTACATGTATTTTATTTTTTTATTTATTTATTTATCGTAGTGAAGTTACTTAATACGTGAAATTACGTAGTTATGTCAGCAGGGTTTTGAAATGAAAAATGATTACTTATGAACATTTTCAGGTCAATGCTGAAAGTACTAAAACGTAGTGCACAATGATTGTACGAGCATATATTTATGCGTATATTCTCGTATATATAAACTAGTTTTTTATTTTATTTTCGTGAAATATGAATCTTGGTTTTTTAATTTTACAAATTTTGATTAATCTGTTATATAAGGTTTTACTTTATGATTCCTTAGGTACGTTAACATTTTCCAAAATATATAAGTGGTACGTGTGTATCAAAGGGTTGGGAACCGCTATGAATATTATGAGTATTCTATATATTACTTAACGATTTCATGAACGAAATACCGATAAATAGCGTACAAATTATCTTAGAAGATTTAAAAGCGAAAATCGTAAAAGAAATATATTTCAGACCTATCATAACCACTAATAGTCTATACCAGCGTTTCTTAAACTGTGTTCCGCGGAACCCCAGGGTTCTTAACAGCTGGTAGAAATTTCAAAAATCTGCGACTTATACTTTTTGAATTATAACAAATATTTAAAATCGTTTGAGAACTAATCGCTATTTTATGCAATTTCGTAAATATTTAAATTTCAAAGAGTCATACAATTTTTTCCTTTAAGTCCGGTAGAAATTTTTTTAAATATTTTTGAAGAGTAGCTTATATATAACCTAGTGTTAAAATTTTGAACCTTAAGTATGAACAGAAAAATTTTTATGAATTTTTATCTACAAAATAACTTGCAAATTATCGTTATTTTTACACATTTTATACAAATTTGAGCTTTAAGGGCTTATAAAAAAAAAAATTGAGTAAACCGATCACTGATTATTTTTAGTTACTATAAGTTTAACTTATTTTAAACCTTGTATTAAATTTTCAAGAGTTTTCGGTCAACCAATTAAATGTTATAGATGTTTAAAAACAAAATTTTTACAAAAATCAAAATACTTTGAAAACTTCACCATGTATAGAGAACGCTAATATAACGATTTGGTGAATATTTCATGTTGTTGCGATTTTTGGTTTTTGAGTTAGAGCATTTTAAACAAAATATAATTTGTGATTTTGCGTAAAATTTCCCGTTTTTTCGTAATTTTTTTCGATTTTTTTAAAAACGTTTGAAAAAGTTGGAATTTTGACTTGCCAAATTACCATCTACATTCTTTTTCCTTTCAGAAAAGTTGCTACATAAGCAAATCGAAGCATTTTTACTGCCAAAGAAGGTGTCGTTAGACACAAAAATAAAAAAAATAAAAGAAAAACACACATCATTGTAAAACCATTAGATTCCATCAATCCGTTCAGAATCTAAAAATAATCCCCCGTAGTTACTGGAAGTTCAATAATTGTAATCGCTCTGATAATGATATTCCTAAACAGCTGTCCTTCAATGGATCTGTCTCATCAGATAAACAAGGTGCTGCTGATCTTTTTGCCTCTTACTTTTCATCTATTTATTCAAATGATCAGTCTGTACTCAATCTTAATGACTTAAATATTCCACCATTCGATCTACCTAACAATATTTCCATCAGTGTTGTTTATATCTTCAATAGCCTATCTCCACTTAATGAAATATCGTCCGTTGGCCCTGATGGTCTCCCCGGTGAGTTTTTGTTTCAGTTGATGTCTATTATATTTTAACCTCTATGGATTATTTTCAGTAGGTATATAAATGAAGGCATTTTTCCTTCAATGCTTAAATTTAGTTCTGTTACTCCGATTCTTAAATCGGGTACTCCTTCATCAGTCTTAAATTGCAGACCTATTTCAATTCAATCTCATACTGCGAAAATATTTGAATCGTTGGTTTTGAAGGAAATTCAACGCCCAGTTAATAATATTCTAACGGAGGAGCAACATGGGTTTCGTCCTGGTCGTTCCACTACAACATGCAATCTCCTATTTAATAACTTTGTATTTGAATCATTCCAACAGCGTTTGCAAGTTGATGAGATTTATACTGACTTTAATAAAGCTTTTGATTTAGTCGATCATAAGGTTTTAATTACAATTCTTAGCAGTTATGGTTTTGGTGAGCTATTTTTGTTATGGCTCACCTCATATCTTTGTGATCGATGTCAATGGGTAAATATTTTTGGAACCAAATTTAAGCTGTTCTTAGCTTCTTCTGACGTTCCACAAGGCGGACATCTGTCACATTTATTGTTTTCTCTTTTTGTTAATAATATCAGCCGGGTATTGTGTCATTCTCGTATTCTATGCTTCGCTGATGATATTAAACTCTAACTGCGTGTTGGTTCTATTGATGATTGTCTTCATTTCCAAAGTGATCTGGATAGTTTTGTCAACTGGTTTAAAAATATTGGCTTATCTTTAAATATATCTAAATGTAAAATTTAAACTTACACACGTAGTTGTTCATCAATAATTCATTTCTATAATATTTTAGGTTCTGAAATTTTACGTGCTTATGAATCTGTTATTGATCTTGGTTTCAAGCTTACTAACTCACTTGATCCACGACCATATATTGATATGGTATGTTGTAAGGCCTTGAAAATTCTTGGATTTATCAGCAGGCTGGCTAGAAATTTTAAACTAGATTCGTCATTTAAACTACTATATTGTACTTTTGTTAGACCTATGTTAGAATATGGCGTAGTTATTTGGAGTCCTTTTACTGCTAATGACTCTCACCAACTTGAAAAAGTTCAACGCCGGTTCCTTCGTTTTGCTGGTTTCTTATTAGGTTTCTTATATTGAAAACCCTCCACGCGATTATTCTGCTGTTGCTGCTAAATTAGGTCTTGTCTCATTAGCTGAACGCATGCGAATGCTTTGCATAAAGTTTCTAAAGGGATTATTGTCTGGTCAAGTCGACTCATCTGATTTATTATCCTTACTTAATTTCAAGGTCCCTCCTCGTGAAAACCGTTCTAGTGCTCCTTTTCATGTCCCTATATGTTCGAGCAATTATATGAAAAATGAGCCTATTAGGCGTTTAATGTTAATGGCCAATGATGATCCCTCTAAAAATCTTTAATTTTACTATCTGTTAATCTTTTTTTTCTTTTTTTTTAATATTAATCTGCTTTAATAACTTAAATTTAATTAACCTTACTTATCATTATTTGTAAATTAAATTTTATAGTCTGTTATGAATGTTATAGTAATTATGATATTTGTATACATTTTCAAAAGGGTTTTAAACCCGTTTATTATTATATTATAAAAAAATATTATCTACAAAACTTTTTTGTAGACAATATTTATCACTGATCTATTAGTAGGGGCTAAAATCACCAAGATAGTAGATGAGTTAACGTGCAAGCATACTACGTCGAATTTCCCACGTGAAAAGCAGTTTTCTCTCGTCTATTCTCATAAATTTGAGAGTCCGGTCTTGAGACTTGTTTATAGTCATTGTAAAGCAGATTTTGAAAGAAACCGTTATCGTTCAAATTTCAACGGAATATCATTTGGAATTGAAGGAATTCGTGGTGTAAATATATAGTTTTTATTTTTGTAAATCCAGTTAAAATTGTGGTTTTAATTACATTGCGATGTAAGGTTTTAATTTTCAATATTCTCCTGTTGCATTTTAGGCGACTTCAAATTTCGCAACCATTTAATGAGTTTTTCTATACGTATAATAAGCTTATGATATGTTATACTAAGTGGTATTAATTAATTTAAAAATTTGACATGATAATTTATAGCACTATCTATGTTTATGATTGGTTCTATAAAAGGTTTTGTTTCATTAGCAAAATGTGTGATAAAAATATACTTGCAACTCACTGTTTTATTTATAGAGAAGCTCTAGTTGCTAAAACTATTGGTTTTCAATAAAAAAATGTTCTAGATGATAAATTAAAAATAGTAAATTTTATTAAAATGAAACTATTAAAATCACGATTCTTTTCTTTATTACGTCATATTGATGTGAGCAAAGATTTTCCACTTTTGTTAATATAAAATCAAATAAACGTACAAAAATGGAGTTCATTGAAATAGAAATCAGAGTTAATATTTCAAGTATTCGAGTACAAATAAAAGATTTGTGTGAAAAAATACGAGCCCAAGTATTACATTTGTTCCATAAGTTCCCTAATTTTTAATTAATCTTGATAATCAAATAATATTATCTTCTTTTTATTTTACTATCATTTATTACTCTTTAAGAGTTTTTACCGACATCACGATTTGCCTCGACTCTCCCCTGTTATGGACTATTATTTTCCATTTTCGTACTCCTATTTTCTTGAGATCTTCTTCTATTGTATCAATTTATTTTTTACTAAGCCATCCACGAGGCCACTTCATCGTAGGCCTCTACTCCAGTACCGCTCTAACCGTATCTTACTGACTTCTGTGCAATACGTGACCAAGCCATTGAATTCGCTAGCCACTTATGAAGCTGCTGACGGCTGCCAATTCTCAATTCATCCTGTAGTTTCCAATTAAATTTTCTTCTCCACGCACCTTACTTATATAATACAGCTATATTATAGTTATCATAGACAGGGACACAAATTGTTTTCCATATTTTATTGTGAAACGACCTTAGTCTCCTTATTGTATTACTAGTGATTGTCTAGGTTTCACAGCCAGCACAGTTAGCATGGGTCTTATTATTTAACACCCTTAGACAATTCAAGTTTCAAAACTCCAAGCAGTTTCGACCAATAAAACCAATGGTACTAGAGCTTTACTATAGATAGCGTCAATATGAGCATCAAATGATTGTCAGAAGATAACCAGATACATAAATCACCCATAGTAGATGAAATCTGTAGTTCAGAATTGTTTATAATACAATGGGTTGTTTTATTTCTTTACTGGCTAAATGAGACATATTTACAAATTGAAAGACCGTTTATGAGGACTGTCGGTGTGTGCAGAGGAGATGTGATTAACCGAGTAAAGTGGAGGTGTAGGACAAGGGTGGCCGACCCCAAATAGTTGGGAGGAAGGCGAAGTAGAAGAAGAAGAAGAAGAAGAATTGAAAGACCGTTTAGAGTACATTATTTGAAAAGTTCATCTAATAATTCATATTCAAACGCTTATATAAATTCTTTGCAAATTGTTGTAATATTTTTTAATAATGGCTATAAAGAAAATCTTTAATCAAATATCCAAATCTTCAGTATTAAAATTGAAAGATTTATGAATTTTTAACAATAAAAATATGATTTTCGTGATTTTTGTCGTTTTGTCAAAATTTAATATTCAAATATTCATTCAAATTTATTGGAAATCAAATTACATTAATTTTTTTTAATTTGACCAGTTATATATGAAGAATTATAGAAAATTATTGAAAAATTTAAAAACATACTCTCCTAAGGTCCCAACTAGATACCGATTCCTATATTTTACTTTTATGGTTGGGATTAACGCTCTTGATCAAAATGTTATAGACAGAAACCAAAAAAAAAAAAAAAGAAAAGACCACACATGGTAAAAAACAATAAATTCCTCATTTCACTTAGAATCTAAAATAAAATATATTTAAAACGATTTGCCATCACTTAAATGTTTGACTTCTATAATATGAATATGCTATTATTCAAGTTAAAAAAAAAAATAGTGATAATAATAAGTAATTTTAAACATTCCACTCATGGGACACTAAATAAAATTCATATTTATGCTACCGGCTTAGCGCCGAGCTGTGGCCTGGCTTTAATCTATTTGGCCCAAACGGTCCTTCAGTTTTGGGGTTTAAGCTATGGACTTACGATCAATACTAGTAAAAACCTTTTGTTGTGAATCTTCTAACAAAACCTCAGAATGTGGATAATTATGGGAACTTACATGGAACTCGGAACGGAAAACTTTTGGAGACTAAGATCGGAATATGGAGCGTCAGAACCCACTATAAAGCAGTAGCATTAAAAAATATTGTTGAAGAAGTTGAAAAATACAAAGTACCAATAGTCACAATACAAGAAACTCGGTGGCTTTGAAATGGAAATGTGCAATCTGGGAACTCGACTATCTTCTTTAGTGGCAAAGAGACATGAAGACATGATCAAGTAGTAGGCTACATAGTTAGTAATTCGATTATGCCAAGTATTAAGCTATTCATTCCAGTAAGTGAACGACTATGCTATTTGCGAGTGATAGGACAAAATTTCGATGTATTTATAATTAATTGCTATGCTCCTACAGAGAATCAGGATGAGGACGTGAAAAATATTTTCTACGATGATCTAGAGAGACTTTTTGATTCTTTACCAAACAACTGCATCAAAATGGTTACTTGTGACTTTCATGCGCAAGTTGGTAAAGAAAATTTTTTTAGACCAACTATTGGCCAGGAAAGCTGACACCTGCAATCCAACGATAACGGGCTTAGATTAGTTGGATTTGCAGAATCTAAAAACCTCACCATAAGTAGCACCTATTTTCCCAGAAAAAACAATCACAAACACACGTTAACTGCCCCAGATGGTAAATAAAAACCCAAATTGATCATATAATTATTGACAAGCGTCATCAAACATACATAAAAAATGTTAGAAGTTATAGAGGTGCTGATGGGGACTCAGACCACTTCTTAGTAATAGCAAATTTTTCATTAAAACTATCAACAATTTGGAAAAAAAAACTGCAGTTGAATACAATGCATAAACTGGATAAGGATAAATTAAGAGATCAAAAGGCAATCATAGAATACCAAAAAAGAATTAAGGAAGGTTGAACTACTGTAATTTATTAAAAAACAAAATGAATAACATAGTAAATTGAACTTAAACAAAGGAATCAATAAATAAGGCAGCAATAATACTCCGAGATCGTTGCGGAGCTATTAAAAAATCGCTAACTGGCCGCGCGACACTCGCGGACGTGCGCTTCCAATAAAAGAAAAAAAATTTAAATGGGAAGCTTAATTCTTCGATAATAAGTTGCGAAGCGTCTAAATGGTGCGTGAAAAAAAAAAAAATTTTAACCATTCTTATTATTTAAGCAAAAATCAAATTTTTAATAACTAGAGAGTGGATGTTTAAGGGATTGTTATATTTTTTTATAGATTCCAAATTAATGTAGAGTAGGTTAGAACTATTTTTCATTACTTGAGAAATCCAAATAACTAATTTAATTTAGCATATTTTTACATATTTTTGCATATTTGTTCAATTTTAACTTGTTTGTTCATATTTTTATAATCGGCATGCTTTTAGTGGACATTTAAGGTTTTTTGCAATACTATTCAAATATTTCTGACCAATAAAAATATGTATAAATTCTCCATCAAGGATAAATGCTTTTCAAACTATTGTTCCTGAAATTACTTTACCATTCCAACCAGTAATTTTTCGTTGGGAAACATGGTTGGACGCAGCGGCTTATTATTGTGATCATTTTGGTATATTTTGTACACTAATGCAAACATTTGATATACTCGTATATAGTGCAAGTGCCATTAAAATTAGACGAATGTTAATGATGATCCAACTATAAAAAATGAGTTGAGTTTCATTAAAACACATTTCGAATTTTTAGTAAATAGAATAACTTGCTTAGAGAAATAAGGCGTCCTATTGACTGATTTTATACTTATAGTCAATAATAATATTTCTTAAGTTCCCGATAATATAGAAAAATCTATTTAAAATAAGTAAAGTAATGCTATAGATAAAAATCATGAACTGAAGAAATAAAACACAATTTCAAAATTATAAAAGTGAAAAAAGACATTAATTCAAACTTCGAAGAAGAAATAACAATGAAAGTTATACCATATTTTAAATACATCCCTGTCTCATCTACAGACGTAAAACGCAGTTTTATCAAATTCAAAATGCTGTTATTGGATAATAGAAGAAGATTTATTTTTAATAACTTAAAGAAAAAAACTTACCCAAGAAATGGGAATTGAACTGGATAATTCAACTTAAAGAAAACATGAATTATCCAGTTCAATTCCCATTTCTTGGGTAAGTTTTTAAATTTTTTAGTACTAAGTTGTTTCTTATATTTAAGAATGTATATTTTTTCAGATTAACAAAGAGTTCAACAACATAAATAGTTCATATAATCACTTAATTTAATTTTATATATCTTTTATTAAGTGTTATAAATTTTTTATTGATAAAATCTTATGATTATAATTTGTCATACGTTTACTTTACGTTAATTTTTATTTATATATATTTTGAATACATTTTAAGCATATTTTCATATATTAAACCGCATAAATGTTTGCATATTTTTCGATTTTTTAGAGCATAAACATCCGTTCTCTAGCAATAACATACAGATTATGCTATTATATGTATATTGTAAATATATAAAAAAAAAAAATGTTTATTATTCAATAGGTAAAATATGTAAGTATAAAGTAAAAGTTATCATATTAAAATGAATTTAAAAATCATAAAAAAAAAATTGTAAATATAAGTTTAATATAGATATAATAAAATTATAATTTATAACTGGTCGAGTGTTACCGCTGGGTTGCTACTCACCTCACGCATTCACAACAATTGTAATTTTCAGCCCATATGCTTATTGTAACCATTATTACAGATTGTATATATTCTAATAAATGTTAAAAAAAAAAAAAAAATTTATAATCATATTTTTTTTTTGATTTTACAATTATATTCAACACGTAGTGTTTTTATTATTTTTAAAGATTAAAATGGTCGTTTAATTTCAGTTGTAGATACTGGAAGGCAGATACGTCATTTCAGTTTACAATAGAGGGGGGCAATGGTTTTGACCGGCCCAAATGAGTAAAAAAAAATCCATCGCTTCGTTCGTAAGAAAATATTTAACTACATTTTATCAAATTACCATACCCACTTCACTTTATGATTTAAATATTTTTTTCGTTTATTGTTAAAGGGATTGGAAGTGACGATTTTCTGTCTTTGTCTAACACACGCGTAACATAGGGTTATAGACGTATTTTATTTCCAACGTACTGATTTTTCTAGTGATGCGATAAGAATTATTAAAACAGTTATGAATTTATCGTCAAGTCTTCTTGAGATCGACATTTCTACATTTAGACAAAGATAGAAAATCGCTGCTTCCAATACTCTTAAAACTTTTTTTATTTGGTAACAACATTAATTGCGGAAACGATGTCGGTACTTGTGGTGATGAAATGTAGATTTCTGATGGCAATCTTGTATGAGTGAGGTTGAAATGAATGAAATTCGGCGTCGGTTTTATTTAAATGTTCAATAATTTTATTAAAGTTGACTCGCCCCGTAGGCTGAACAATGAGGAATTGCGACGACGATTTACAGGTGAAGCCTTTTGGGCCGGTGAGATTTAATAATACATTGTTGAAAGATGCGTAGTTTTTGATGTTTTTGATATAGAGCGGAGGAGCCGGCAAGTCGTCTACTTGATCGATATCAGTGATAGGTGGTTCAATATGATCGTCGGAAAAACTATCGGATGGAAAGGTGGTTACTTTTAAGTCGGTGTCTTCGAGGTAGAGAGTGGCGTATCTATTTGGTGAAATAAATTTTTTGGTTCCTTTATCCTCGTGAATCGGTGACATGGATGAATTTGAAAGATTCCGTTTGGAAGTTTGAGATTTGTTGTTCATTATGACGTTAATTGTTGGTATTGTACTATTGAATTTACTATAAAACTAACGAGCGCGCTACAATGATAACGGAGCGTAAACGAAACGAATCTGCGTGTCATGTTGAGCGATACGGCCGAACTGATAATTTAATCTTATTAGTAACTAACATTTTAAAAATTTTAAATTTTATTACTATTGTTAAAATAAAATGTAAATTTTTCATTCTATTTAAAAGTCATAATAGTCATTCAAAAAAATTAAATCTTACTTACGAGTATACGTAATGAAAAATTGTAAAATTATAAATTATTAAAAATATAATATTAATTACCTTTTGCCGTCTAATTGAAGGCACTGGTGCAATAACCAGATAAGTCCATTTTCGTAAATTTTTCAGTAGACAAAAAAAACTTTCTACAAATTTGGTAAATGAACCAAACATTAAAAATGTGCTGTTATTATTTGTGTAAAAATAAGACACACCAAGTAAAATAATTTTCTTTGGTGATAATACTTTTTTCAGGAAAATAATTGATAAAAACTAAAAAATGCTTATAAATACATTTGCAATAGTAAATATAAATCCTAGCCCTTGTAGCCCTCGAAGAAAATGGATTGAGAATTAGTAGAAATAAAACAGAGTATATAGAGTATGATTTTGGACAAAGAGACCAAGAAGCTGAAGGAATGAGGAGATTAATGACAATAGATGGTGATGTGAAAAGTGAGAGATGCGGTGAAGGCGACGAAAAAGAAAAAAGCGGTAGGACCAGATGAAGTAACTGTAGAGGTGAGGAAAATGTTAGGGGATATAAACATTGGGTGGTTGAAAAATCTTTTTAATAAGGTACTAATAGAGGGAAAAATGCCGGAAGATCGGAGAAAGAATTTTATTGTACCAATATTTAAAGGAAAAGGAGACATACAAGAATGTGGGAGCTATAGAGGAATAAAGCTCATGAGTCATAGTAAGAAGATCTGGAAAAAGATTATAGAGAAGAGGATAAGAAATGAGACGTCGATATCAGAAAACCAGTTTGGTTTTATGCCAGGAAAATCGACAATGGAGTCAGTATTTTGTGTTAGGCAATTAATAGAGAAGTACAGAGAAAATAATAAAAACTATGCATGGTGTTTATAGATTTAGAAAAGGCGTATAACAGAGTGACAAGGGAAGTTTTAAGGTTGGCATTAATGAGGAAAAATGTCCCAAAAATGTATGTAAATTTGATCCAGGATATGTATGAAGGGTCGAGTACTAGTGTCAAGAGTCGGTGTGGAGTATCAGAAGGTTTCAATGTAGGAGTAGGTGTGCAACAGGGGTCAGCTTTAAGCCTCTACCTGTTCTCAGTGGCAAAGGATGAGGTTTCAAAGGAGATACAGGGTGAGATACCAAGGTGTATGATGTTTGGGGATGATATAGTTCTGGTAGGAGAGAACCTGGAAGTTGTCAATAATAGGGTAAATGAGTGGAGGTTAGCCCTCAAAGAAAAGGGATTGAGTATTAGCAGAAACAAAACAGAGTATATAGAGTATGATTTTGGACAAAATGACCAAGAAGTTGAAGAAATTAGGAGACCAATGACAATAGATGGTGATGTGATAGGTGAAGTTGAGAGCTTTAAATATTTAGGATCTTTTGTTCAAAAAGATGGGGGCTTTGACATGGGTGTAAAACATAGGATTAAGTGCGGGTGGATGAAATGGAGAGAAGCATCAGGCGTGTTATGCAATAAGAGAATTCCAATGAGGCTGAAAGGTAAATTTTAATAAAGAGACCAACTATGCTGTATGGTTCTGAGTGTTGGGTGGTTAACAGGAGAATATAACAAAGTATGAGTGTCGCGGAAATGAGAATGCTTAGATGGTTGAGTGGAGTGACAAGGGAAGATACGAGTAGAATAAGGAACGAATACGTGAGAAGTAGTGTTAGTGTAGCGCCAATTGTGGACAAGATGAGAGAAAATAGGCTGAGATGGTTTGGGCATGTGATGAGGCGAGAGAAAACGAATGCAGTAAGAGTGGTTATGAAGATGGACGTTGAAGGAGATTGAGGAAGAGGAAGACCAAAAAAGAGATGGTTGGAGACTATGGAGAATGACATGAGGGCTGTCGGTGTGTGCAGAGGAGATGTGATTGACCGAGTGAAGTGGAGGTGTAGGACAAGGGTGGCCGACCCCAAATAGTTGGGAGGAAGGCGAGGCAGAAGAAGAAGAAGAAAAAGATTTTTAAAATTATTACTTTTTAATAATTTTGATTTTACGTAGGATTTTATATTTTCAAACAACTACGGCAACGTTGCATGCAAAATGGGCGAATTTAGGCTATAAATCAGGGTGTTAAGTTTTTTTTTTTTGAGCGCAAATGTCCATAACCCTCGGGGCGCAAATGGGCTGCTCATGGGCGCAAATGGGCTACAGCCGTCCGTCAAGGTGTTTGCTCCGGCTCACCAAGATAATTAATGTTTTGAAAATAATATATGAGTTTTTAAATATTTTTTCATTGAAATAATTAAAAAAATTGAATTTATTATTATTTTTTCGGTATTATTCGTAAACACTTATAATAGTATAACACTTATAATAGTCATACATATATATACTGATACTAACTAATATTTTATTAACTCGTCCATCGCACCTATTTGAATTACATTATACTCGGAAGTTATGCAATGGTCATATAAAATACGATCGACTTTTCCGCTATAATAATAACGCTATCGAAAGTGTGACCGACGGGTTTTTGTAACTGAAATAATAACTAGTCCACTGTAATAATATATTGGATATATAATATTGAATCAATTTTTATAATACATTTGGAATCTATTTTGAAAACCGGAACAAATAACTCAGAACGTTTTTTTTTTTTAACGGTATCGTGAGAGGCCGGAGACACCCTGAGGCATTTCGTCAGCTCCCCACATCGTTTATTGGACAACAAATCTTACAATGATGGCCCTACACCATCTAAGAACGGCCTTCGGCCCACAGCAAAGCAAACTTAATTACAAGGTTTTAATCTTGACGCTGCCGCTCTCTCTCCTCGGCTTCCTTCTTCGTCAGCACCTCCTTCACGAATCGCTCTACCGCCGTCAAGTTGCTCCGTGACTCTATCATCTTCCCCACGACGGTCTCAGGAATGAATGGGTCATTGATTGCAGCTTTCAGCTCCATTATTCGACGCCACCACCTATCGCACAGGAAGAACGTATGCTCCGCGTCGTCCACTGGCGTGAGACAGTCCACACACCTGAGGTTGTCCAACTTGCAGATCCGGTGGAGATACTGGCCGAAGCATCCGTATCCCGACAGGAACTGCGTCAGGTGGAAGTTTGTCGTCAGCCCGTGCCTCCTGGCGCACCAGTGACGGACGTCCGGGATCAGTCGCCTGGTCCAGCTTCCTGATTCGTCCTTCGACCATCTCTCCTGCCATGTCTCCATGGTGTTGGTTCTCGGATCATTGCCTGCCGTGGGTGCCGCGGGGGCCCGTCTCCGGTCGAACGCCGCCTTTCTCTCCTTCGCCAGGAGGTCTGCAGGCGGCGTTGATGCGATCACATTTATGGCCACCTCGGAGACGGTGCGGTACGCGCAGGCGCACCGGAGAAGAACTCTCCGTTGAGCTCTGTTCAGGGTCCGAACGTTCCCTGACACGAACTCCAGCGTATGTGCCCAGCTGGGGGCACCGTACAGGAGGACGGAGTGCACCATCGACGACAGGAGCCGCCGTTGGTCCTCTGATTTCCGCTGCTCAGGTTGCCGCTTTCTTCACCTGGCCCTTAAACCGCATTGACCTGTCCACCACCATCTCGAGATAATTCATCTCGGTCGAGAGTTGGACGTCACCGCCGCACAATTTGATCGCGGGTTTGGAACTTGAAATAACTCAGAACCTGAAATTAATGAAATATTGGTAGAAAAACATACATTTCATGTTTATCATTAATAACAAATTATTATTAAAATTAAGTATGTTTAATTAGGCATATTATAAGAATTACTTTTTAAATATTAAAAAGTATATATATTTCTAAAACTATTTTTGATAGTATGTTGCGATGTTGGAAACTTATCTGCAGCATAGGTTGGAGGAAATGGCTGAAGAACATGATTTGGGAGATATATGGTTTCAGCAAGACGGAGCTACAGCGCACACAGCTAGAATTTCATTTGCTGTCTTGCGACAAACGTTCCCTGGGCGGTTAGTCTCTCTCTCTCTGAGAGGAGACATAGGCTGACCAGCACGGTCCCCAGATTTAAGCATGTATGATTTTTTCCTCTGGGGCTATCTTCAGGATAAGATTTTCAGACATAGCCCACATACCATAGGAGAAATTAAACAGAAAATCACCGTGGAAGTCGATGCCATACCAGTCGAAATGTGCCGAAAATCATATAAGAGCTTCAAAGATCGTTTACAACAGTGTATCAATGTTGACGGATATATTCTTGGAGATATAATTTAAAAAAAAATAATTTTAAAAAATGGGATTCAATACTGATTGAAACAAAAAAAAAAGAACCGGATGGGCCTCGCTCTGCTGTACACTTGGGGGTGAAGTGCGACTCTTCATAGGATAGGTCATTATAATGGATTTGTTAAATTTGAATTCAATGATAGGTATCATTGTATACGAAAAACGATTTTGAACGGAGATAATATGTTTGTCTAGAATATAATACATTGTTATTTATAAATATTGTAATAAGTATATTTTATTTTGAAACGAAAAATTTAGAAAAATCGAAAATTTAAATTGTCTATAAATAAGTCAAAATATGTCAAAATATTCTGAAAACTTAACCATGTATAGAGAACATCAATATAAAGATTTGGTGAACATTTCAAGTTGTTGCAATTTTTGGTTTTTGAGTTAGAGCATTTTAAAAAAACCGATATCATTTGTCAGTCTAGAATATTATACATTATATTATATTTTACATGTAATTCTATGTCAATATTCGTAGTTCAAACGCTTATAAAAAAAAGTTGTGCCTATGGATTTTAATAATTTTTGAATGACATTAAGAACTACTACTGTGGAATCTTCTATTAAATTTTCAAGTATTTTGTAGGAGTCAAATTTTTTTTATCACCGATTATAAAAAAAAAATGTCAAAAAATCGAATATTTTAAATGCCTATAAGTGGCTTAAAAGTCAACATAATATTTTGAAAAAAATATGACATAAAGGAAATACCTATCCTAACAGCTGGTAAAAATTTCAAAAATCTGCGACTTATACTTTTTGAATTATAAAAAATATTTAAAATCGTTTGAGAATAAATCGCTATTTTATGCAATTTCGTAAATATTTAAATTTCAAACAGTCATAAAATTTTTTCCTCTAATTCCGGTAGAAATTTTTTTAAAGATTTTTGAAGAGTAGCTTATACACAACCTCGTGTTAAAATTTTGAACCTTAAGTATGAACAGAAAAAATTTTATGAATTTTTATCTACAAAATAACTTGCAAATTATCGTGATTTTTACATATTTCATATAAATTGGAACTTTGAACACTTATAAAAAAAAATTAATAAAATATTTATACGTAAGGGGCGAAAACTTAATTTCGCCTATGTTTATTTAAACAGTAGAGTCGGAAATGGACAGCGTAAATTAGATATGAGGACCCGGTTAAGTATGGCAGGTATGGCTAAAAAAATCAAATAATGGGTCAGTTACGAATAACTGGTCGAAAAAAGTGTTATTTGTGATTCATACACATCACTGGACGGCTATTCAAGAAATAAATGATGATGATGAATTTTGGATGTTGAAAATGTTTGACAGACTTAATAAGTAATATAATATTTAACATTTAATATTCAAATGTGTTACATTTACATAAGAATTATTTAATTAACATTTTATACAATGACTTGTTGTGCCTAAACACAATACGTCCAGTTGCGTCCCCATTAGCAACTATTTGAGGGGCAAAAATATATAAGCAAAAATTATATTAGTTAAACATTTAAAGGTAATCACTATATTATTTCGTGGAAATTATAATTTGCATACTCAATTTATTTATAATTATCAAATAAATAATTAACTATAAGGAATATACTTTCGGAAAATTATGCAGGAAATGGGAATTCTTGTTTTATGTTTCGGTTTCGGTTTCTTACGCTAACTATGTTAGCCATATATTTTAGCCATGATTTATGATGCAATATAGAACAATAGACGTCAGGTTGTAGTAATGCTGTACCGAATTTAAAGAATAAAAAAACTCACTATAATTTGAAGGGATAATTTTACGTACTCTCCCTAAACAGTTTTCTTAAAACTACGAAAAATTTAAAATTTGTAGCATACCAATTTTTTATAATCTAAAATTTATTTTCATCGACAAAAAAAATGTTTGATAAGACTTGAAAATTTTACTATATACTTAGATCAACACTTAATATAAATTGTGAACAATTCAAAAGCTTTACATTTTTTTAAAATTATTTCTAGATATTTGCAAGTTTCTTGTTTTCTTAGATTTTTTTTTAAAAAAATGTTGATAATATTGTTTTGGCCTTACAAAAACTTTTAAAATCATATACAAATTTTTAACGGTAGATAAAAAGACTGAGTATAATTAAAAAAATAATTAAACAATGAATGATTATCATATTTTGACAAAGCAATATGAATTACAAAAATCTGGTAGATTTTTATAGTTGAAAATTTAAACAATATAATTTAGATGATAAAAACTTTAGGTTTGAAAATTATATATGGAAGTTTCTTTATGATTGTCTTATAAATCAAAACAAATGAGCATTTTAAAAATAGTTCTATTAAATATTTAATGGATATTAGTGTTGATACATGCACTACAAGTTTTAAATTTTTTAAAATGTAAAAAGGGTTTTTTTTTTGCCAAAGTTAGTACATTAAAATTGCATAAAAATATTTTCTACTACAATTTCCACTATATTAAAAAATATAAATCGATCATTCTTTTTCAATTGTTGTTTAGAAAGCAATGGTACATTGAGTTAAAATTGAAATAATTTACCCGTCCGGTATTTCACCTTTCATGGAACTCACTAGACTTAGGAGTTCCGTCCATGATTTTAATACAAAATACTTTGTTGTGAACTGAAAACATATTGTGAAATTAACTATATATAGGGAAATTATAGATTATTCCCTAAGTACAAATTCAAAATTATAACTATTATATGATAGTTGATAAAGCAAAATTAACAGCTATTAGATATGATTAGTAAGAAATCTATGACTTAAGTAAAATCACGAGTTAACATGACGATTATATGTGATTATAGTTATTGTCTGAGTGTACGACATAAATTTCAGTAGGAC
Source organism: Sipha maydis (assembly GCA_034509805.1). NCBI lineage: Eukaryota > Metazoa > Arthropoda > Insecta > Hemiptera > Aphididae > Sipha > Sipha maydis. Next base: position 15 of record JASXSY010002354.1, on the reverse strand, counting down.
ATGACTAATACGATT